>JABVXU010000897.1:0-15898 GCA_013365365.1 Cruorifilaria tuberocauda
AAGTAATAATTTCAAGCGATTTATTCGAATTGAAATTAAACCATCTAGTGATCGTATTTGAAATTTTAATGATAAGCTGATAAAGACAGATAATATGTTATGATAAGTTTTAAAAAGATAATATGGTTATTTAAGTAATAATTTCTAGCGAATGCTACGAAAAAATGGTTGACTAAGATAGCGTGAGTTACTTCATCATATTGAAACGATATCACTTACTGATATGATAAGTGATAACAGGTTGAAGCTAAGTTTAATCAAGCAATTTTAGCGATATGATAAAGAGATATGATATATTGTGATTTTCATTGTATTTATTGCTTCATATTCACAAATTTCACATATTCAATTCGTTTGGCTACCTGTTTTACCTGTCAATCAATTGGAAGTGATTTCAATCGGCATTTTTTTTTCATTGAAACCATTTTCAAATTAATAACCGATTGCTTAAGTAATATTTCTTATTACTCTTTTTTTTTCAATCTTATCATATTTCAAGTGTTTCAAATAAATTTCAATTTCAATCGATTGGTGATATCATAATCAGGAAACAGTTTTGTACCAGTTTATGAGTATTGTTTAAACGAGATTTACTTTGTGAAATATCACAGCATGAATTTTTGATCAAAGATAAGAAGTGATTTTGTTTGATCCGCGCGAGTTGATTGATTGATTGATTGAAATCAAAGTGGCACAAATGACGAGAGATAGAAATTATATCATATCTCAAATATTTCCAGCTAACTACTATGTGTTAATTTAAAATTTTAAATGTAAAACAAGCTAATGATGAGAAAATTATGATAATTATTAACAATTATTTGCGATAATTACTATGATTATGATAATCACGATAATTATTATGATAATTATAGTAATCAATTATGATAAGCAATGATGATAAAATGTATAATTAATTACGATTGCATATTTTTAATTGGCATTTTCATGAACATTTCAACTAATTTTATGCATTTTCAAGCATTGCTTAGAAACTATTACAAAGTGTTATTTCGATTGAAATTGAAATATTTCATTCATTTAATTGATAAATTTATCGAAAATTCATTAAATAATCTTTTTTGACTAAATCTGTTCTCCTGCTAACCTTTGACCTATCTCTATTCATTTGCTAGACATTTTCATGAGCATTTCAACTAATTTTATGCATTTTCAAGCATTGCTTAGAAACTATTACAAAGTGTTATTTTGATTGAAATTGAAATATTTCATTCATTTAATTGATAAACTTATCGAAAATTCATTAAATAATCTTTTTTGTTTAAATCTGTTCTCCTGCTAACCTTTGACCTATCCCTATTCATTTGCTACGTAATTAAGAGTTTAAGGAAGACAATATTTCCAGTGATATTGTTTGGAAAATCAAACTAATTTCATATTACAGATAATTTTAATAGAAATCCTTTCTACTAAACATTCTCAATCAAATGATATGATAGCTTCCTATCATATCATTGATCGCAATTCACTCTAAATGATCAACGTGATTTGGGGAATAATTTCCTTTTATCGGGTCGAATTCATTTTCAAAGGATTAAGTGATTGTTCAGTTATTATTCACTTAGTACGTGAAAATGGTTAACCGTTCACTTTATCTCTCGTACTTCATCCCCCGCATATTTACGTGATTTATCTTTTACATGCTTACGTGATTACCTTTCACTTTATTTCTTCTACGTGACATGACTATCGTTCACTTTATCTCTTGTATATCTACGTCATTATCATTGACTTTATCTCTTGTATGTTACGTAATTATTATTAACTCTCTCTTGCAGCCTACGTGATTACTTTTCACTTTATTTCTTCTACGTGACATGACTATCGTTCACTTTATCTCTTGTACATCTACGTCATTATTATTGACTTTATCTCTTGTATGTTTACGTAATTATTATTAACTCTATCTCCTGCAACTTACGTAATTACTTTTCACTTTATTTCTTTTACGTGACATGACTATCGTTCACTTTATCTCTTGTATATCTAGGTGATTGCCACTGACTTTATCACTTATACGTCTACGTGACTATCATTCACTTTATCTCTGATAGGTCTACGTGATTACGTGATTAACTTTATTCCTTATATGTCTACATGATTACCACTGACTTCATCTCTGTATGTCTACAATATTATTGTTAACTTTATTTTTTGTATGTCTGTATAACTTACTGTTAACATTATCTCTTGTATATCCGAACGATTCATTGTTGCGTTAGTTACATCTACCAAATGATTGATTATTCAGACCCATTGTTCACGTATCGGATACCCACGTGAACGTATCGAATATCCACGTGATTTCTTTGTTCACATACTACCAATAGTCTACCGCATCACGTGTTCAATTGATGTGGTAACTATTGGTGGTAGGCCAACGAATGAAATACATACAGCATAGTTTATCGTTTTGAGAGTTGGTTTCAATCACCACTATCCTACTTATCACCATTATCAGTAATCTCATTATCTTCCTCAACAATCAATCTGACCAATAGACTTAAATGTTAGTTTAATCTTCGCTATCTTCCTAATTCACTATTTCATTAAATTATCACTAAATTATTTTCTGATCAAAAATTCTTCAAGAAGTGAAGGATACAGCTGATAAACGAATAGATACTGATAGATTTAATCTTATCATTAATCATTGTATCAAATTTAAGCTCTTTAAAACAAAAAAAAATGTTTGCAACAATGCTGCTCTCTTATTAAGATGTAATTTTCACATTGAACTGATAAGTTCAGATCAATCATTTCAAACTGTTTTTAGCAAGAATGGAATGAATTTGTTGCAGATGATAATAATTATGTCATAATTTTGTTTCAAATGATAACAGTGATATGGCAGTTATTATCAGTGAAATGTGATAATGTGATAAAGAGGTATATGTGTGATAAAAATGTGATAATTTGATAAAAAGGTATATGCTAGAACAAATATCAACAATCATTACAGGAAGGAAGTGAAGATAACAGATAACGAGAAGATCAAATAGCGAAGATCGGTAGAGACGATCAAATATGTGAGATCAACGGAGATATAAAAGAAGATTAGAAAGGGAATGATGTTCTCATCGTTGGAACACGATCCCAATCATATCTGAATTTGACGGGAATTTTATGAAAAAAAAAGGAATGGGAAAATTGATCAGAATGATAAAAATTGCAATTTAGAAAGAGGTAATCGATTGATTTATTTATTGCATTTAATCATCAAACTTTAAATCTAAATGTTTCATTGATTAATTTGAACAAAATAAATGATCACTATAATTTAATTTAGTTATCGCTTAATCGATCGATGAATATTGCTATTTAATTTATCATTTAATCTATCGATATAAAATTCAATCGTTCTTTATAGAATAAAACCGGAGAATCGGATTAAGCAATTTGTTTTGTAGTTTTTTTAGTTCCAGCGATTGTTTATCGTGATAGCTTCTGATAGAAGTGGAAGAAGAAAATATGATGTTGAAAAGTATCGATCTGGTGGTATGAGTCATGAATATTAGCTATATTTGAAAGCAAGAAAGACTGAAGACGGGAATAATCAAAAATATTTGATCAGAAGCTTCACGACTGAATATCATTTCATCGATGGTAATAACAATTTTTGGATTCTGTTAATTATTTCATTCATTTCATTCAATTTTCCATTTATAGATTTGCGAATCCAGATCAATGATAAAGCATCCTTAGTGGAATTTGTCATTTTGGGAACCTTTGCTTAAAATTGTTTCACGATAACTTCAAAATATTTTCGGTAGTCAGAAAAACTGCAAGAAGATTTTAGAATTTTGAAAATTTTGAAACAAAATAAATTATAGTGATTTTTAAATAGATTAGATTAAAAGGATCAGTTTTTCAAATACAACAAACTAATCTAAATAAATGAAATCTCTCAAATTGCTTACTTTTGTAGCTGACAAAAGAAATAAACTCTGAAGGAGCTGCTTTATCCTTTGAAACTTTATTGTTTGAAACATAACAAGCATAAATTGCAACAGGCGTTTCTGTCTTGTTAAATTTTCTTCGCTGCTATGAAATTTTAGAAAAATAAATTATCGACTAATTCTCACACTTCATTATTTTTTATGTTAAGCGAACTAAACGTGTTTCTGATGAATTATTGATTTCAGGTGATTTAATTTCGTTTATCGCTTGTTAATAAGAGAAATAAAAATCCCTTCAAATTATTTTGAAAGAACCGAGAAATGACAAAAATAAACATGTTCCGCCAAATTCACTGAAAAAAGTGAATAAAAAGGTAAATTGATATAAGGTAGTGAAAGTTCAATTAAAATTTACATTAAAATTTTTTGTATCAAAGATTTAAATATAGCAGATGGGAATGTTTTGAACTATCATTAATGAAATATCTTATAATTCATTAATTATTTTTGCAGAGGAAATTCAAGTGAATTGCAATAAATTCGTAGGTTATAGTTCATCAAGTATAGTTTATTCAAATTACGGAAAGTACGGAATAAAAGAAGCAGAAAGCATAGGTCAAAGTTAACTTTAAAAGTAGTTTAGAAAAGTTTTGAAAATTTAAGAAATGTCTTCGAAACTTTAAAATGATCGCTTTGAAAGCGAAATTTGAATTATCTGAAATTTTAGTAGTTGGAATTTATATAATTTGCATTAGTGTGCTAACTAGCTTTTTCTGCAATATTACTGCAAATGTTAGCTATGCTAACAAATATCTCTTACAGTTACTATATGCATACAGTAACAGGCTTTATTTACTTATCATTGATACTTAGCAATTCCACACTATGCAACATATTGAATTTTGAAAATTTAATTAACACTATAGTCTGGATATCTTTTATAATCTTTAGCTCTGAGAATGCATATATATATAGCTAACTTCTATTACTCATTGCTCATTATCAGTAAGAAAGTAGTAGTGATATTGCATGTCCACTGTTAATTTTGATTATTAGCTAACAAAGGTAGCATTATTGATTATTAGCTAATAAAGGTAGTAATATTGATAACAGTACCAAAAAACTGCAATAAATTGCAATAAATTGCTTCACTGAAACAGTGAATGTTATTTTAAACAAAGCGATGTAAAGTTCAATTTTTTTCTAGAACAAAGAGTAATCTTCGATCAGATCGATCAGACGTATATTTTCGAGTGGCTTTCAATGTTTCCGTTTCAAAGCGCAGTTTTCACGATAAGCCATAATGACATATGTTTGAGCTTAATGTATGATAGTATTCGAAATACTTGAATATCAAATTTTGAAATTAGTGAAATACTAGTTGAAAATTTCCCTAAGGAAAATGTATTGCAGTTGTTAATTCTAATAGCAACTGAAGATGTTATGTTGAATGGAAAATAAAAGGAGTAGATATTAATTCCATTTTTGCATTTTCATATTGAATTTTAAAACAAGAATTCAGAAATATAATTAATTGGATATTTTATTTAATTAATCGGATTAAATAAATTAATTGGAAAGAATTGTTTCCATCAATGCTTTTGAGGTACAATGGCAAACTATGGCACTGATCCGAGAAACAGTAGGAGCTGTTAATGAACGATTTTAATGCCTGAAACAGAACAGTTGCACTGTGGGCTCTTCTACTATCCGTGAGGTTTTCGGATAGCATTTCCGGTGGGTTACGGTTTTTCCTGGTAGTTTCCCGGTTATAGGATTTAAATTCCCGAAATCGGATGACGAAATTATTTTCCAGTATTTGGTTGCATCGTTTATGTTATTTAAGATTCATGCAATTATTTCTTAACCGGTTTACTTAGTACAAAATATGATTGATATTGATATCACGAAAAAAACTTTACAGATTGTTGTTCATCATGTGTATTTGCAAATCTAATGTTGAAATTAGTTTAGCTTATTTGCAGCATGATAGATGAGAATAAATCGACTGTGAAGGTTGACACTGATGGATTATCAGAGGAAGATTTGCATCGGTTAAACCTCATTACAAGGAACTTGCAGGTTTGCTTCGCTTAGCCTTATTATTTCATATTTTAAAACTAAGAAAAAGGGGTTCATTGCCTTGGTGGTGGCAGTTTATCTGGCTTATTTTTTTATGCTTAGTGATCATTCTATATACGACTTCTTTCAGGAAGTACTGGGACTAGAGAAAATTACGAAACAGTTAGTCTCTAAAAAAAATATTCATGTTTATTGGGGTACAGCGACTACAGGGAAACCGCATGTAGGATATTTTGTACCGATAAGGAAAATTGCTGACTTTTTATCTGCGAATGTGAAGGTATGTATTGTGAATCAATTCTAAAGTAGCATTCCTATCGCAGAAATCAATTATAATTTCGAAGTATCGAATCCCAGAATCAATTTTAAGTTATATCTTTCCTGTTATCGTTTTATTCTCCACTTTCTCGGAAAAATTGAGTGATTTTTCATTCAGGTGACAATATTGTTTGCTGATTTGCACGCTTTTTTGGATAATTTAAAAAGCACTTGGGAGGTTCTAGATAATCGAGTACTATATTATGAAAAAGTTATCAAAGCACTGCTTAACGCATTGCATGTACCGCTGGACCAGTTACATTTTGTTAGGGGAACGGCGTATCAGTTATCAAGGTTAATTTTTCGTCAAGATGGTTAATTGGTTGATATTTTTAGCATTTTAACAATTTTCTTGTTCGATCTTCAAGCTCCTTTTATTTTTGCATTAAATAAATTAATACTTTTGTATTTTAAGAGAATATACGTCTGATTTGCTTCGATTATGTAACATTGTAACAAGGAGAGATGCTTTACGTGCTGGCGCTGAAGTTGTAAAACAAGTAAGATTTTTTTTTACATGAATGTATGACTAAATTTAAATTTATATATATACAATATATGATTAAAACTCCAAATAGGTAGTGCAGTGATTTTTCATTTCTTGTAGGTGGCATCACCTTTATTGAGCGGCTTACTTTATCCATTGTTACAAGCTTTGGATGAACAGTACTTGAAAGTTGACGGTCAGTTTGGTGGTGTAGACCAAAGAAAGATTTTCATTCTGGCTGAGGAGCAGCTTCCAAAATTAAAATTGGGTAAAAGGTTTCACCTTATGAATCCCATGGTACCTGGATTGCAAGGAGCGAAAATGAGCAGGTGATTTTTTAGTCACGAACTCACTGATTTGTATAAATTTCGGTTTGAATGCTACCAGTCGGTCCTCTTTTAGTGTCGCGATTTATTTTCTTAAACTTAGTGATTTCGCTTCATATGGAATTCTGGAAATTTGTTGTAACTTATTAGAGTTCATTTATTTCCATGTTACTAAAATTCAGTAAGTATCTTGATTTAGTTCAGAAGAAAATTCCAAAATTGATTTGCTGGATGAAGCTGATGTTGTGCGAAGGAAAATCGATAGCGCTATCTGTAGTCGTGATTCAGATGAAAATGGCGTACTAGCTTTTTGTAAACACGTTTTATTTCCAATTATTTCACCAAAAACAATCACTTTTGATGGAAGGGATTGTAATAACTATAAGGATTTACTGGAGGGATACGATACAGGAAGGATATCTGAAACTGGCATAAAAGAGACTGTAAAGGTTTGTATTATTTCAAATTTCATTTTTATATCGTTTTGTATTGAACAGTTATTTGTTGTTTATTTTTAGATGAGTTCAGCTTAACTAATTGTTAATTACGATACTATCGATGTTAATAATAATAGCTAATGATAAGCAATAATCCGTTTACATAATGCAAAATTAAAGCTATAGAAAAGGGTTGGAATTAAAAATTTAAATGAATCCTGATGTTGCCATAATTTGTCGCTAATATTGAATTGTATCACGAAAAGTTTAGGTCTAAAAATTTATTTCATGGACGATAGTTCATTTTATAATTAATTTCCTGTCGTTTCAACCAATATATTTCTCAAGAAGTCTTCGGCAGGAGTATCTTTCAAAAAATACCTTTGCCATTGTAGGGAATGGAATGTGATTGAGTTCAAAATAGTGCAGTGTGAAGCTGTTCTGTTGATGTGTGGGGATATAAAGTTCATTTCCTTGTGAGGCATACCTCTAATAGCTGGTGCAGGCTATTATACTCATGTACCAGTTTCGCAGTATGCGAAATAGTCATCGAGCAAACTCATTAGATGCAATGGCAATTCGTTGTACTCTTTGGTGCTTGTTCGAACACTTGGATTCTGCATTTTCTTCATACAGTTCTTTACTACTAATATTACGTGCTTTCTCCACTTCTCGTTGTTTCATATTTCATTTGGTTATCTGACTAGGTTTTTTTGATTGATTATTTTCCTTGTTAGTTTTATTATTTGCTATTTGCTTTTTTATAGGAGTTCATTTGTAAAGTATTGGAAGAAGTACAAAAGAACTGTGTGGACGATGAAATGCTATCATTATTAGAAAAAGGATATTCAAAAAATATGTTTGATGACAATTTGCCAGATTCTACTGGTCCTGAACTTTATGACATTACATTGGATGAAGCAGAAGATCAAAGGTTTCGAGAAATCATCGGTGATGCTGAAGTATTTATGTTTTGTGAGATTGCATTAATTTTATATTTTATGCTATGCTTTAAATAAATGAACTCGAAAACATTACGAAAGTTATTGAAGTTATAATCCTATACTTTGCAGTTAGTCAGTGGTGAAATATGGCTTAAGAAGCGAATCAAAGAAAATACTTTGTTACATGTTGTTTATACGATAGCACCGAAAGGTCGTTTTCACCTCGGTTTTGTTGTTTCGCTTTTCAAATTGAAGGTTTTTTTTTAATTTCAAATATATTTTTTGAGGCGATGTGAGCATTGTGATTTTCTCGTTTTATTTCAGTAGAACTTTTTTTCGTTTATTTATGTAGAAAGCGAAGTTTATTCTCATTTTATCATTTATTTTCAATGTTCTTTTGGATATTAGTTTAATCAAGGTTGAGAAACCATACGTCAATTATGGAGGGAAGAATGAGAGGTTTTTTGGTGGAAATTGTTTTCTTTTCTAGCAGCTTTTGCAACAGTTTATTGATCTTCCATATTCCATATAGCAGGATATTCAATTATTTTTTTTTTTTAGAAACTGCAGTTGCTGGGGAATATTTCATTCACAATTGTTTTGGCTGATATCGATGCCTTTTTGGATAATGAGAAATGTTCGTGGAATGTACGAGAAGCGCGCTGTGATTATTTTACTGCAGTTTTGCAACAAATCTTTAGCTTACTTGAATTGAAAGACGTTAAAATTATTCGGGCATCGAGCTACCAATTGCAACCGTTGGTTTTGTTTTTATTTTTTGAATCAATATGTAGGAATAAATTATTTTATTGGTCCAAATAATCTGTGTATTTCATCCAAGTACAAAAAAACAAGTTTTACTTCCAGGGAGTATACATTGCAAATGTATCAGATGGCTTCGAAAGTAACACGAGATGAAGCATCTATTTTGGACGGAGTAACATTAGGCTCATTGTTATCACCTCTCTACTTTACCATTGACCATTATTATATGAATTTTGATATTGTCATTATGGGTGAGGAGATGCGTCCATTTTCGGAGTTCTCTCAGCAGGTTTTTAATTATTTGGATTTCAAATTACAGTTGATTTTCTTCTGTCATTTCCATTGTTTCCGATATAAGCTGCTTGACATATAGTTATAGAGTTTGAGATGTGTGGTAATTCGACAAGCACATCTCTTTCTGTTTGTTTTTTATTTCTAAGTGACAAAAGAATACATTTGATTCTTATCTTTTTGATAGAATTATAAAGGTTTTTTTTTGTCAGCCTCAGTTATTCCGTCGTATGCGTGTTTTTCAGATTTTGCAACGGCGTGGGCAGGAACCTCGTGCGCATTTGTTAGTTCCAGTTTTGCCATCTATGTCGGGTAATAAAATGTCCGCATCAGATCCTGAATTTCATTTAGATCCTTTGGATACACCAAAACAAATTAAGCAGAAAATCGCACGTTCATTTTGCGAACCGGGTAATTTGAAAGGCAATATCGCTTTCGAACTAGCTAGACATTTCGTGTTCTTGCATTTTGGATCAAGTGAGTTGTTGCTTTAATCATCATTTTTTCTGGTTGATTAACAAAAACTGTCATGTAGCCTCTTGTCCGGTATTTTCTTTAATGGAAAAAAAACCTATTTAGTGGATACTTTTCTTTAATATTTCTTGATTAATATTCTGATCTCATAGTTCTACATAATTATCATGAATTAAATTACTACCTAACCCGAAATCTGTTTATTACTGTCTTTAAGTTGTTTAAATCCCACAATCTAAGTTAGGGAAAGTATGATCTTTTCCACTGGTCATTTCCTTACCCTCAATGTTGAAGTAGTTGTATGTCCTAAAATTAATATTTATTCGGAAATATTTTAGAAATTTTCTGAACTATTAGAGTTTTATAATGAACCACTTTTTGGAATTAAATTTTAGAGTTGTTAATCGAACGTTCAGAGGAAAATGGTGGAAATATTGAGATTAATGGCTGTGATGAACTGAAAAGAATAATTGTGGATGGAAGTTTGCATCCTGCAGATTTAAAGTTAGTAGTAGTATCCAAAATCAATCAGTTTTGCGATCCTATTCGAGCATATTTTAGTACTAAAACAAAGTTAATATCTGCAGCATTTCCTAGTAAAAAAGGTGGCAAAAAGCAGCTTTAAGTATTTAAAAGATAACAGAATAAAATTTGTATTTCCTGCATAATGCTATAAATTTTTTTGGAATGTTCTAGATTGACGATAAATGTTCTGTCCTTATAATTTCAATTTTATTCTTGTACGAAGTTATTTCAAGTGATCACTTGTTTCTGGAGAAATTACCACCATAATCCGAAAATATGAATATAATTAAAAATTTTTAAATAAAAATATTGCTATCCTACGTTTGTATTTGTGCTATTTTGTACTATTGGTGCGATTTTGTTGATATAAAAATTAATGAATGTTGTTTCCTATGTTGTCAATTAATAAAAATCGAGCTTTTATTTCCTTGTGATAGCTTAAATAGCCTAAACTTTATCTTTTGGTGCTTTAGGCTCAAAATTTATAGCAATATGAGTAAAAATGTCTCATCTCATGGTTTATTCAGAGAGTCATCCATTATATGAGTGGGTAAATTATGACAGGCAGATCAAAGTTCAGACCTCATCTATCATCCTTTCATCTGTCTCATACACGAATTGCAACTTTAATATATCTGATTTTTAATTTTGCTAGGGCACGGGCGTACAATTTGATTTATTCGTATAATCGTGCTAAATTAAACACTACTCAAAATGAATTTGATTATTTAGTTAGTTATTTCTAGTAATATATTATATAAATTTATTCTTATATCTATTTTGCTTCAAAATCTTTATATGCAACTAGTAAACAGTAATAATTATAGAATTGATGAATCGTTGGTAAATACCATTTAAGTGGAATTTTCCGTAACAATTAAGAGATCAGTAGGATAATTTGAGCAGTAGTATCAACACCTTCTCAATTTATTCCTAATAATAGAGTAGACTTTTAAGAAGTGAAACGATAGAGATAATGATGATAAGGAAGAAGATAAATATTGAGGAATAATTATTTGAAAATTAATTCAAGAAATTCAATTCGATATTTAAATAATTCAATATAAATTATTTTTAATGCAAATAACAATAAGGTTATTTCATGATTGCTATAAATTGAGAATAAATTATTCATTGCAATCATGAAATAATGTTATTGTATAAACTTATTCTCAATAAGTTTACTTTTATTTGATAAACTTATTGATTAGGAATTCTAAAAACAGTACTGATAAGCTGATATAAGCAAAGATGATTAAGGTGATAAATGTAGAGTAACATTATTTCATGATTACTATGAATAAATAACCCTCATTCCTACTTCCTCTTCCTATTTTGCTTTTTACCTTTCTTTTTTTTCCCTTTACGATACCGATAATCTATTGTTTCAAGTGAAAGAGAGAATATGCGCAATTTACTCTCATACTGTTTGCCGCCTGGTATTTACCGCCTGCGGTGATGTTCAATTAATTTCATTACGTTGATTTCTCAATGTGATTCAATGATGATATTCTTAACTCTACTCATTCCCCCCCACTAAATAGGTTAACAAAAATGCTTTTCACACATGCATGGATACTATTAAATGTTTTCTTTTTTTTTTATAATTTAATTTTGTTTCTTTTTGATTTTTTTAAATGAAAGAAATTTTTGCGCTAATCGTTTTTTTTTTCACATGAAAAATTCAAAAAAAAAATTTACTTAATTTTTCGAAATCTTTATCAATAATAACTTTATCAGTATTATCAACTAATTATCAATTATCAGTAATTTATCAATTAATGTTCAAAATAGCAATAAATATTGCGATGGATATTCGGACAGTGGAAGAAGATTAAAATGTTTCATTTGAGATAAATGAATAACTTTGTCAATAATAACTTTATCAGTATTATCAATTATCGGTAATTTATCAATAAATATTCTATGTAAGAGTAGATATTGAGCTGGAAATTGTGATAGAGAAGAAGATTAAAGTATTTTAATTGAGATTAATGAATATTCTATCAATAATAATTTTAAAACGAACAGCTTTATCAATAATAACTTTATCAGTGTTATCAAATAATTATCAATTATCAGTAATTTATCAAGTAATATTCAAAATAAGAGCAAATATTGAGATAGAAATTGTGATATTGAAGAAGATTAAAATGTTTTAAACGAATTGATATTAATATTATTGATAAATTGAAGATAAATGATAACTATAAAAACTAAAGATAAATGATATGATAATGATAATTATAGTTTATCAATTTTCCTCTTTATTAATCTAAGTTGTTTTTTTTAAATTCAATAAATTTTTCTAGAAATTTTTTTTTTGTTTGAAATATTTCAGTTAAATTTGCAAGAATAAAGCAAAAAAAAGTGAATTTTTTAAATTATTCTCATAAATTTGATAAATTTTTTGAATACTTAAGTGGTAATGAAATTTTTTACGTGAAAACTCATCGCTAAAGTAAGAGTATGTTTTTCTTTTTATTACTATTTGTGCAAGTAACGCAATTATTGAGCAAATAAAAAAATTATTATCAATTGGCACTTTCGTACAGTTCATCAAATGCTATCTGAAGTACACTTCACATTCCATGATTACTTCTTAAGAAAAACTTTTCATTTTTTTTTTTCGTTCGAATATAAGTATTTATTTGATACAGTATCTAACACTTTTAGTAACTAACTAGAAATATGAATTAAAATAGTAATCGAATTGAAAATTAAAAAATGAATACTCTAATTAAAAAGATGAATTCAGATTAAATCGAAAAGAAAAATTCATCGTAATTTAAAATCATTCAAAGTTAAGAAATCTTGAAAAAAAAATGTTTTTTTTTCCAACGAATTAAATATTTTCAGTGTATCAGAGGAATAAATAAACAAACTGTTTAGTAAAGTTTTTGAAGTTAGTAAATTTTTAATTTTAAGTTTTAAATTTTAGGTTTTTAAGTTAGTAAAATTAGTATATTATTTCTTTTGCTTTAAGAATTTTCCAAAATTTATGACTTAGAAAACTCTGATTTTATAAATTCACAGTATTCATTTTTATCATTTTTAAAAAAGTGCGTATAAATTATTCGTAAATTTTTTTTTTACTATTAAAATTTTAAACACTTAAACTGATAAGGTGATATGATTATGTAAAGTTAAGTTAATTCCTATCATTTTCAAAAAACATAAGGTTAAAGTTCATTTTAATCATTTACAGGAAATATGCATATAAAATTTTGTCAGGCTTTTTATTACTATTAAAATTTTAAAAAGTTAAAGTGATAAGGTTTCATGACTATGTAAAGTTAAAAGTTAATTTCTATCATTTTCAAAAAACATAAGGTTAAAAGTTCATTTCAAGCTTTTCTTTATTATTAAAATTTTAAAAGGTTAAACTGATAAGGTGTTATGATTATGTAAAGTCATAAGTTAATTTCTATCATTTTCAAAAAACATAAGGTTAAAGTTCATTTTAATTATTTATAAGAAAAGTGCATATAAAATTTTATCAAGCTTTTTTTTACTATTAAAATTTTAAAAGGTTAAACTGATAAAGTGTTATGATTATGTAAAATTAAAGTTAGACTAATTTATAGGTAAACTAATAAAGTTTTATAAGCATTGCATATAATTGTTTGTGCAATTATTCCCGTCAAGGAAATTCTTATTATTTGAACAGACAGGTAATTATTACTGGTAAAATTGCGATCGGTATTACTTTTGCATTATGCTGGAAACAATTAGAGAGATGCTGGAAAGGTAATTATTCGAGTTTATTTCTTAAATTGATGTGACACTGTGATTTCTGTGATATTTACCCACTTCATTCACACATTCAATTAATTTGAATATCTTTTAACTTTTTTCTTTTACCAGTTTATAAATTGAAAACGATTTTCTTTTTTTTTGTCCTTTTAAAAAAGTCGCAAATTTAAAATCGCATAGTTTTTTTTAGGAAGTTTTTTTTTTCTAATAACAATTTTTAAATTAGTAACTACCATTTTAAATTAGTTTAAGTAATACTTATTACTCTTTTTTTCAAAGTTTTATTAATACTTTAAGTATTTCAAGTAAATATCAATTTCAATCGATTGATGTTATCGTAATCAGAAAACAAGTCTATACCATTTTTTTCTAATAACCATTTTTAAATTAGTAACTGATTGTTTATTACTCTTTTTTTCAAAGTTTTATTAATACTTTAAGTATTTCAAGTAAATTTAAATTTCAACAGATTGATTTTATCGTAATCAAAAAACAAGTCTATACCAATTTCTAAATATTCTATGATTGTAATTTACTTTGTGAAATACGATCATAGCATGAATGTTTGCTCAAAGATAGAAAAAACTGCTATAAAGTTATTTGATTTCGTTGATTCGTGGAATGGTCGATTGATTGATTGATTGATTATTGATTGATTGATTTATTGAAATCAAAGTGATGCAAAATGACAAGAGGGAGAAATGAAATGTACGGAATATTTTGATTATTCACAAAATCTTTTATGTTTACTCAAATCTGGAATATTTCCAGCTAACTATGCTAATTTGACAGTTTAAATGTAAATAAGCTAATGACAACGATTGAATATTTTAGATTGGTATGATCATGAACATGAATATTTCAGCTAATTTCACGCATTACTAAGCATTGTTTAGAAATTATAACAAATTGTTGTTCTGATTAGAATTATCTGATATTTCGATAAATTAGTAAATATATCGAAAATTCATCGTTTAAATGTTTAAATGAATTTCAGGTTTTTCTTTTATTTTCTTTAATATCAGATCTTTCTTTATTTCTTTTAATTTCAGATCTTTCTTTTATTCATCTAACCTTTGACCTCTAGCTTCATTCATTTGCGATGTAATTAAAAAGTCGTCGTATCATGGAGAGATAATATTTTCAATAATAATATCGTTTTAGTTACTCAGATATGATTTTTATCTCTAACGGATAAGCTGAAGACTATCAATCAGTGCAATTTCTTAGCAAAAAAGAATGATTATTTCAAATAATGCATGATAAAATTGCACTAAATAAAGTTTCTAATAGCATATATTATGACTAATATAAGGTCAAAGGTCATTTACCAACAGAAGAATTCTTCATTCAATTGTAATTTTCGCGGTTTTAAATCTTAATTAACAGGTAAATCTTTCATAGACTCTATTTGAAAATCGTAAAATGCGAATTCTCAGTTAATACGATTGAATACAAGGTCAAAGGTTATTTGCTAACAGAAGATTTCTTCATTCAACTGTAATTCTTCCGGTTTTAAATCTTAATTAACAGGTGAATCTTTCATAAACTCTATTTGAGAATCGTAAAAGCA
>JABVXU010000898.1:0-15882 GCA_013365365.1 Cruorifilaria tuberocauda
TTTCAACAATTACTTTCTTTTACAATCACAAAACTGATATTAGAATAAATTTCAGTATGAAAAAATCATTAATTGATATTCGAATTACTTTTTCACTTTTTATTTACTTTTACTATTTTTGCATGACAACAATATCTTACGATAAACAATCATTACTTTTGCGTTTAGTTCCATTAATTAAAAAGAATAAAAGAATTGATTGCATAGTGTTAATTCATTTTCAAATTTTGTTCCTATCAAATAAAATTAAATTCTTGATATCAAGAAATCAGAATCTTCGATATTCACAGCACTAAGTCATAAATTACAGTACAAGGAAATTAATTTCATATTATTTTAGATATAAAATTAATGCGAAAAATACAGGTTATGTTAATATCAAAAATTTTTTCGCTTCTTCTTTACTTACAGGTACACTTCAGATGAGGAATACCAAAATAAAATTATGTAATGAATTACAAATTTTTAGTTTAGCAAATAATTAAAGCTTTAAAAGTTATACTTATACTTTAATTTGTACCTTAATTTATACTTTAAGTTATACTTTAAAAGAAATGGAAATCGAAAATAGACAGAAAATGAAAATCAAGAAAACAGGAAAAATTTATTTCAAATACAAAATGAAACGAATTAAGAAGTAAAATTTTGTTCACTTTCATCATTTCAATCACTTAATTGAAAATATGAAATGCAAGAAAAGTAATTAATGAAATACAGAAATATGAAATACTGGAAATATAAAAGGAATAATTAATTAATTCATTGAAACTGCACATTGCAATTTAAATTACTGTAATTTTATGTTTTCAAAATTTATTTTGAAATTACTGTACTGTACTGAAATTACTGCCGAATTACTGTACTGTACCAATATATAGCCTTATTTAATCGTAATAAAATAATTACAATAAAACAAAATGAAATAACGAAAAATACTAATAATATAAAACTCATGATTATGATTATGATTAATAACTCTTCAAAATAATTATTGAAAAATAAAGAATATTTCAATAATGTGAATTGTAAGTTTAATTTTTTCGTCTCACCGAATTATGAATTTTTCAAATTTTAAAACTTAAAAATTAAACATTTATAAGTTTGTAATATTTCAAAAGTTTCTATTAGTTGAGAATGAAAAAAAAAAGAAATTCCAAAAAAGCACTATCATTTTGACGGTAAGCCATCCATGAAGCATTTTCTATCACATCTAGGCTAAATTGACATTGACATCGACAAATTAAAAATATGCAAATCTTCAGAAGACCTAATCAAATACTTTTTATTTCCTTTAAATATTCGGCAACTAGACAGAAATAAAGGTGAAAGAGAGAGAGGGAGAGAGAGAGAGAAAGAGAGAGAGAAAAATGGTTCGGGAAAAAGTTTTTTAATCGAGAGGAGAATAAAGCAGAAACAAACTCAAGACTTTTTTTTTTTAAATTTTACCCATACTTTTCATTCTTCATTTCCTTTCTCTTTCTCTCTTTGTCTGTCTCTCTCTCTCTCTCTCTTTCTTTTTTCTTTAACAATTTTTGGTCAACGAAATAAATTTCTACTTGTTAAATTCAAAATTCATTCTTTTCGAGAAAAAAGAAAGAAGGGAGCATCTTAAAGAAAGAATGGATTAAAAATAAATTATGGAATTGCTTTTTCTCTTTCTTCCTTTCACATCCACCTTTCTTTGTGTAAATTTTTTTCTCCCTTTCTCCCTTTCTCTCTCTCTCTCTCTCTCCCTCTCTCTCTCAGAAATAATAATTGACAATATACTGATAAATATGTATTTGATTAAGTAAGGGAATGACATAAAATGGTATATTGAATGATTTGATTTTATTGCATTTGGCCCAAAGAAGATTTATGGATGAAGAAAATGAGGCATTCTAGTGATGTAACTGTAACTCCTTTCTTACTGATCATCATAAAGTTAAT
This sequence comes from Cruorifilaria tuberocauda, assembly GCA_013365365.1. Lineage (NCBI taxonomy): Eukaryota > Metazoa > Nematoda > Chromadorea > Rhabditida > Onchocercidae > Cruorifilaria > Cruorifilaria tuberocauda. Next base: position 1,930 of record JABVXU010000898.1, read on the forward strand.
GAAATAGGCCTGAAAGCTAGGCTATGAATGGTTGGCCTAAAGCTTACTGAGTAATAATGTATGTACTTTACATCATTTTTATTTATTTATTATACTTTTTTCCTTCTTTCCTGCAAATGGATGTACAAAAACTTTCTAAAAAATCAAAAGAAAGAGAGAGAGAGAGGGAGAGAGAGGGAAAGAGAGAAAAAATGGACGATATAAGTTAATTTAAATGAAAAAAAAAGAATTTTAATCGACGAATTTTATTTATTCATTTTTTTACTTTCTGTAAATTAATATATAATAATTTCTTTTTGAAAAAAAAAATTTTTTTTTTGATAAAAACAAATCATAATTGGTTAGCTAAGAGAGAAAATCACGGTTATTATTATAAATGATAATTATTACGATGATATAATAATCACTATTATGATAAGTGAAAGTTATTTCGTTATAATAATTATTGTGATAGATGATAATAAATACGATTATTTCGATTATGATTATTATGATAAATGAAAATTATTTCATGATGAACAGGAAGGGAGGATGTTTTAAAAAAGTTTTTCAAAACTAACAAAATTTCCGATTATCAATCCTCTTCAATTTCCGGCTAACCGGCTGTTATTTCGATTTCCAGTTTATACTACTTCGTTTCGTTTTTCCTTTTTTTCCGGTTTCCTTCCTACCAGAAATATCTCCCTATCCATTCCGTAATTTGCATTATTAAACGTCTTACTGATAAATTGATTATTTTCACTTTAATCAATTTCATTATCAATATAATAATTTTCCTTTGTTACTATTATCACTATCACTGTTTTTGCTATCATTATTATCAGTGAGATTGTTTGAAATTTTGTTCTTCTCATTGATTACTTTGTGTGTTTCTAAAACAAAGTAATATTGTACGATATTATAACTATCCTGAAAGTTTGCTCAGGATAAACGAAATGATTTAATAAAAAGTTTTTATATTTTATGATAGCCTAAAAATTTTTAAGGTAAAATAATTACTAGATAATATAGATAATAGATGGATAATACTAGATAATAGATAAGAAAAAATAAGTAAGCCTTAAATATATTACTTAATTTAAGTATAACAAAAGCAATCGCTAAAATGCATCCTTGCATAATTAGTATATTTATATTAAAATATAATTACCTCGTTTATAAGTTAATCAAATATTACTTTTCTTAAGTTAGAAATTTTTGCATAAAATATCACAGTTTCAATTTCGATATTCTGTTTGAATTTTTTCAAACAATAAAAATATTCACAGCATTCGACACTCCTAAAGATAAGCAAAGAACAGAAAATAATTCATCAAATTCTCATTTAAATAATTTATACCTAAACAAAATATATTAATTGGATAATTGAAAATAAAATAATCGAAAATATTAACACTCTAATATCTTATCTAACATTATAAAATGGTAATTAAGTAAAGTGTTGCAATATTCATGCATTAAAAATTCATTGAATATTTCATTAACTTGTTTCAATTTTACTTTTCTTTTTTTGATAAAAAAAAATTATCACCTTTTATTTTTTCCGTCACTAATAAAAGCTTTTAGTTTCTTTTAAATATTTTTACATTTACATCAAAAAAAAAAAAAAAACAAATTCAATTAAACAAAATGAAAAAGTTCTTTGAACCTAAATGAAAAACCTTTTCTTTCAAAATTCTGGCAAGTAATTATAGAATAAATAAGAATAAGTTGAAATTTCACAAAGTTTCAGCTATGATTTAAGCAAAAAATTAATTCAACCTCTTTTTTTTTCTATTTCTACTAATTAAGATCAATTTACTAGAGTTAAGTTGAAAATAGCAAATGAAATTGATTAAATTTAAAAATTTGCCATTCGAAATCTTTCACAAGTATTATGACATTAAGTAAAATTAGAATTTTGAGCAAAGATAAATTATTATACAAAATAAATTTACTGAAATTGAATTGATTAAATTAAAATTGTAATAATTTTTATCAGTACTTTTTCAAAATTTTTAAAATGATAAGTTATAATAATCGATATTACTTCCTCTAATTACCTTACAATTTCCTTAATTATTTCAATAAAATATTTTATACAATTTCCAAATTTAAATAATTCCATTTGCTTCACAATTTTCAACTGAACTCAATGAATCCATCTAAATTTATAGAAATGAAAAAAAGTTTGAATTAATTTTCTGATTGAAATCATAGCTAAAAACTTCATGAAATCTTTTTTTGGAATTTTAATTTCAATGAAATATTTAATTTCAATAAATCATTTGATTGTTTTTTCTTTTCTCTTATAATTATCAATTGTGTCCTGAAATTTACAGTAGGAAATTTTTCTTTTTTTCACCATTTTTCTTTTTGCAATTATTTAAATAATCTCAAATTTCATGCATTTCAATTAAAGTTTATTTTTTTGATCTATGCAAATAAAAATTGAAATAACTGTAAAAAAAAAGCAATCAAAGAAAGATAGATAGCTTAATTAAAAGTAAGTTTTTTTTTTTCGTTCAAAGTAATTAGTAACTTGTTGACGACGAAAAAAAAAAAAACTTAATGGTATCAATTTACCGTGAAAATGATGCAAATGATAGCGTTTTAATGAGATGGATCATTATTTTGCTGGAAAAATTAGCATTTTTCTTAAGAAATTTTCATAGTTTTTTTTTTTTGAATGATAATTACACTGATATAACTTTCCTATTGAATACTTGAAATTTTATTTAAAATAGAAAAATACTTTTTAACTGTTATCAAATATTCAATTATCAAATAATACTAAAACGGGTAGATGAAAAGCAAGAAGCATACTGAAACTTAAGTAATATTAATGTTAATGAATTGATGAAATTATTAATTATTTATGAAAATTAATTAGTGAAAATAATATTAATGAAAATTTTTGCAGTATTTTTTTTCAGGTCAATAAGAAAGTTATATCTAATTCAGGTCTATTTTCTATTTCTTTTCCAGTAATCTTTCTTAAAATTCGTCAATAGCATAATCAATAATTATTTTCCATGAAATAATTAATTTATAGCGAATCTTCACTTCTACTAAGTTAAATGATAAGGAATAATTTAAATATCACAAATTGCTACAATGCTGTAAATGAAGTAATGATCGTTCACGATTTTCAAAATGATCACAAAAATCCTAAATTAATTCATTATGTTAATGAAATTCTGAAAATGACGAGTACTCATATATCCAATCGATAAATTCATTTTAGGAATACTGATAGAAGAAATTCCTAATTTCGTTATCGGAAATTTTACGAAAGAAAAAAATTTAATTCCTTATTGATTTAACTTGACACTTTTGAAATTTTCCTTTTTTACGCTAAAAATTTTCAATTCAGAAGCCATAATTTTATCATTTTATGCGAATTTTTTTTTTCTCAAAAATTGAAGAAAAGATTATCAAAATTATATTTAGCTACTAAATGTTGCAAATATTAGCTTAAAAAAAAAGAAAGAATGAAAATTTGAAGAAAGTATTGAAATACAGAAAACCGGATGAATGATATTAGAATACGAATGATTGCAGAAACAATGTAAGTAATAAGAAAAACACTAGCAACATTATCACAGAAGTATTTTCTTCGATAAGAACAATGCCGATATTAGAGTTCCGGAATGCCGAAAACTAAAAAAATAATCCTAAAATAGGAATAATGAGCGGCTAATATTAATATCCACGAAAAATTACAACAGTAATACTAAAATATGCATGATTTTGGAAATAAAAACAAAATGATAATTACATTAATCGTAATTAAATAATAAATGAAATCTCAAAATTATTTTCGAAATTTGCAAATTAGGAAACTTTAAACAGATATCAGCTGTGTGACATTTCAGTACAACTATTAAATAATTTGAAATTTGAAACTGGATTATGCGTTAGAAGCATAAATTTGAGCATACAAAAATCTAGAGCTAATTAACAACCTACTTTAAGCTAAATGATTATTAATGGACGATCAACCAGTATCAGTAATTAAATGAACTTTTTTTTTTTTTTTGTTGAAATTGCTTATTTGAAATTTCACTACATCTTATCACCATCTCCGTTTCTCGTTGTTCCCTTCCGAAAATATGCTATCATTAAATGAGTGGATAGATTGATGGACGAAGATGGACCAATGAAGAAATCAAATGGATGGATATATTCAGGCTGATATTCGGTAAATAGGAAGAAAATAATTCATCAAATATGCTAATTAGCATTATTCCCAAATGCACTATTATATTGCTACTTGTAATATCAATTGATTTTTCAATTTTACGTTTAAAATATTTGATAAATTTGCATAAATTATTCTGTATTTCAGTATAATTGCTACGTAAAAAATAATAACGCATAATGGAAGCTTATTAAAATTTGCATACGATACAATTTAGATTTCAAAATTTGATGAAATTGAAAATTTCTTTTTGTTAAAACTAATCAATAAGCTGTATAAAATAAGTAACAGCGAAGAAAAGCAGTAAATTGTAGGTTAGAAAAAAATTGCACTTTAAAAATGAAGAATTGATAAATTCTAGAAGAATATTCGAAAATAGAAAAATATAATTTAATAATTCGAGATGAAAGAATGCAATGTACTTTTGCATTCACAGTAAAATATAATGAAAATATTTATTTTTAAAGTGAAAAACACTTTAGCAATTCGGTCAGAAAATAGAGCAAAGAGGTGTGAGATTTTGATTTCACAAAGCGACAATTTCGACTATATCACAATGATGAATGATTTACATCACGATGGTAAAATTTGCACTTGCACGTATGCATGCATTTGTCCATGAAGAAGGAGAGACGAGGAGCTGTTGGAAGTTAAAATTAAAACTAAAGCTAAGGCTGAAGTTAACGAATGTCTCATTATTATTTGCATTCTAATGAGAGAGCGTGAGAAAAGTTTAAATTAAAAAATAAATTGTATTTCAGTATTTCATGTTCCAATTAAATATTCACATAATAATCCAAAAGGTTCAATTTTCATCCAAAGCATTCAGCAAAATTCTTTGCACTTTTCTTCTATTCAAAAAATTTAAAATGAAAATTTCGATGGTACTAGGAAAAAAAAATTTACTGAGATTTGTAAAATACTAATATATTCTCTCGCAAGAATTGATCTATGAAAGCGTTATAATTAATATTATCAAATAAATTGTTATTTCATTTCATTTCTATAAATAGTTTTGTAACAAAACTGTTTAAACCGTTTTGAATGATTTAAATGAAATAGAATTATTCGCGAGAATAATTCGCATATTATTTGTTTATCTTAAAGTAATCAAAAACCTTTCAGAGAATACATTTTGAACTTTTAATTTCCTATGAATTTTGTGGTGAAACTATTTAAGCTGTTTTTTATGAGTAAAGTAAAATAGAATGATTTAGCTCTGAAAAAAAAAAAGAGGAAAGCGGTTGGTAAATTAAGCGCTAGAACTTAAAGCAATTCCAACTTTAGCTAGAGAGATGACGGTTTAGGTTTAGGTTCAGGTTCAGGTTGGCCTGGAGTTTTGTTATATGAAGGCATGTATGTCATGAGCTTGAAGGTAAAGGAGTTTCAGCATTTTCAGATTCTATTAGTAAGCAAGTAGCATCTGCGAGAATAATTCGCATTTTATTCTTTTATCTTAAAGTAATTAAAAGCTTTCCAGAGGATATATTTTGAACTTAAGTTGCGCTTACTTAAGATTGAAATTTCAATCTCTTTGAACTTAAGATTGAAATATGTCATAAATTAAATTAATGAAAATCTAGCTATTATTTAAATAGTTCGTACCAATAATATTACCAATGGAAATCGTTATTCTATCATAATAATGATTTTTCTCTATAAATTTTACTAGGAAGAAATATTTTTATAGATAAAAAAAAGATTACAGGATAGCAGTTTAAATAGTTTAAGACAGATATTAATTTTTAAAAATTGCAATTTTTTGATTTTATTAAATCATTATGATATCAATTTCATGGAGAAAAATTAATTTTCAATATTAATTAAATTAATTGCATGAATCAGAGAATTGTAATCAAGCATAACGCATTAGTTTGATAAAATTAAATCGATAACTGAATAAATGTCGTTTACTTTTTTTACGAGAAAATTACAAAAGTATAAGTTAACTTCGTGAAAATATTTCATTCATATTATACAAATGGAATGAAAACATCCATTTGTCTGAAGAAGGTTCTGAAGAGACAAAATAAAATTAAATTTTGATACTTCTACAACAAAAATAGAAAAGAGAACTGAAATTAACTGAAATTAATATTTGATATTAAATGTTAAATTATTATCAGAAAAATAAGTGAAATGAAAAAAAATCTGAAATTAATATTGGAATTATGTAACTAAAATTCGAAATACAATCGAACAGCTTAGAAAATATGGAAAATTTTGAGGAATAATTATTATCTACAATCTCGATCTTTTAAAATCCCACTTTTAAATAAAAAGTATCTTTAGCAAAAGATTGAATTTCATCTGGTTGTTTACTTTTTTTTTCTAATTAAGTTTAACGTATATGCAAAAGACCTTACCTTAACTTTTCGATACAAATCGAACTAACTAGATTGATACTAATGAGAACTAACTAGGCTGATACTAATGATTACTTTAACTTAGCAGCAAAGTATATTGTACAAATTATCCTCCACAAAAGTTAATAATTGTCCTTAGATCCATTTATGATTAAATATAATTTGATTGCAGAATCCTTCATTCTTAAGGTTTTTTTTTACCAAAAAATGTCTATAATCTAGGAAGTACTCTTTATGAATAGTTAATGAGAAATATTCCGAAAACGATTTAGTCTTTACCGAACAAATGCCGGAAGGAATGGAATTTGAACACTTCAAAAAAAAAAAAAAAAACCTATCGTGAGAAATTTTTACTTCGAAATAAGAGAAAAATGATTTACTAACTAAAAAAAGTTTATAAAAATAAACCATTTTAGTATTTTCAAAACTAAACTTGTACTGCTCAAATTTCAATCAAAAAATTTTAATTCAATTTAAAATTCGATTTTTAGTTTTATGATAAATTTGCGAAAAGCTGACACATACATGATCCAATTGCTTGATAATAATAATAACAATTCAGCATTTTCATTTTTCAGTTTAAATAACTGAAATTTTTTTGCTGATATTTATTATAAATATAAATGGGATTAGATAAGAGAATATAATTTAGGAAAAACTTTTTGTTTGAGAAATTAACTTTTCAAAAAACAAATTAATTCAATAATTTCTGATTTAAAATGTAAATCATTAAGTATATACATGTATATACCAATGACTGAAGTTATTACTGTTAAAGTTGATAAGTGAAATTACTATTGTTAAAGAATTAAGTTATTATTGTTAAAGTTGACAAGTGCAAACTTAAAACACTAAAACAGATTAAAGAAAGTAAATCAATATAAACTAGATAATTTATGAAATTAATACTAATTTATATTAATTACTTTAATATTAGTTTATGTTAATTAGTTTATAATTAATTAATTAATTATAAAATTCGCCATAAATTATTCCATACTAATAATAAGTTAGCATGGAACATTTCATGGCATATTTTATAAATTGGTCTGATATAACAATCCGATTGCAAATTGAAGCAGCTAATATTGCAAGCCGAGTAAAAGCAAAAGGTCGACTGAATCAATTCTGAAAGTTCGATGACAGCTAAGCTAATTAATTAGCATGCTAAAGAACAAATTTAAAATAATTTGCTTAATTAAATTAGCATTTACCTCATGAAATTATCCTTTATAAATACATAATCAATGGATATTTTGATATATTTTTTCAGTTTTAATTAAATTAAAATAATTAAATATGAGCAATCTAAAAGTTTTTACAATTCAGCAAAAAAAGCAAAAATAATTTAATTCAAATTTTAACAGGGAAAGAATGAAATGATCAGAATTTATCATTCAATGAATCGATACGATCAAAACAAATTTGAATAGGGAAATTCAAAATTAAATGAGCGAAATAGAATTAATGGTGGAATATGTTTGATTATTGGAGTTGAAAGTTCAAAATAAACAAAACAATAAAATAATTTCAAAATTTTGCCATTAAAATAATTAAGGTCGCATGTATCTTAAGAGCCTTAAAACAATGGAGAGGTATTGATGTGATAATGAACAAATTTAATTTCAAGTTTAATTTTCATTTCTCTCACTCTTTTACATTTCTTTTACTTTTACTTTTACTTTTACTTTTAATTTTACTTTTACTTTGTTGATTTCATTTATATGATCATATCAGAGTTTTGTTAATTACTTTCGATATTGTTTTGTGTGATTTATCATCATGCATCTAAATCGAATTGATTTTATCATTTCATTTTACCGGAAAGGAAATTTTTTCGTAAATTTATCTTTTAACTCTTATTTATACTTTTTTCTGCTAATTGTTGTTTGCCAAATAATTCAAAAGTAAACATTTCCCTCTCAAACTTTTTTAGGTAAAACAATTTTCAATTTTAAATGTAAATTTTACTGAAATTTGTCAAAATTTACTTTAAAATCAAAGTCAAATTTACTTTGAAATTTCATGGTGGATGCAGAAAAAGTATAAATTTTGATCAAGAAAAACTGTGAAACTTGTTAATTATTTAATACTCAAGCGGAAAATAACAATGAATCATTGAAGCCAGTGAATCTTTTAAATATCCGATGTTAATTAATTAATTAATTAAGAGGATTCAATGAAATGAAATTATAAGTACTGAAGTACTTGAATAGATAACGTTTATAATCTAAGGACTGTGGCCTGTGAACTTTATATAGTTTAGTGATTGTGGCCTATGTACTGCAAATCAAGAATGGCCACATAAATAATTAGCCAACAATTTATTTCAAATATGGCTATTATACCCATTCATCTATTCATTTCTATTTTCAAACTCATTTTACTCAATAATTAATTAACATTCATGATTTAATGTGATGTATATTTAATTCTAATGCTAAATCATGTTAATTTTTTGTTAAATAATTGATAATCTGATGAAAATATTATCATTTGATAAGTAAAGTATATCAGTGTTATTATGAAAGTAATGCTTTGATGTTAATTTCACAAAGTAAGAAAGTTTTATTAATAAAATATTGGGATTCTTTTATTACATTAAATATACTTCAATCAATTTTACAATTTAACAACATATCCAAATTATTTTATTTACTTTTGATAATTTAGAATTGTTTACAAACAGTATTACAACTTGACAGATATTCTTACAAAGTATATCGTTTGGAATACGTACGTGAAATACGAATCCTTCGGGAAGATGAATGTATCTGATTATCAAAAGTGCATCATTATGACGTGATTCGTTGAAAACTTTTCAGTACGTGCAAGAATATTGATCTGAAGTGTTCGATTGATCTAATTATCATTTAACAATCTTGAAGACCGGAAAATCTTGATAATCTGATAATAAACTTAGTGAGAAATGCTTTTTCTTCTTTCTAAAGATTTCATTCGATCACTAAAACTTCAACGATTGCTACTTTTCAATGTTTCTTAACATTAAAGATAAAAAGATATAAACTTCAAAAAGTTAAATAAGTAATTGTCCAAAAGTTTACTCTGTGAAATTAATCATAAAATAGCAAGCTGTTTATGTTTGCAAAATAAAAATAATTGAATATCAGGTTTATCGATTTAAAAATTATTATTAAATCAATAAATGGTAAATATATTGGAATAATAACACATGTGAAACTCTGTTCAATGTAGTTCAATAGGTTTAAAACAATTTCATACTTATGATAATGTTTTGAGAAATATCGTATACTGCTATCAAAGTAATTACAGTTATACAAGTTATATAAGGTTTAATTTTTACCAAATCAAATTATTTACACTTTTGAATAGATTCATTAGTAGATAGATGAGATAGATTGTAATCTGTGATTGATAGATAGTAATCCTTTAGTCAATTACCATATTATCTTTCGCTGACCTATCGTATCAGTTATCGTATCAGTTATCGTATCAATTTAGCTGTACTCTGAGAAAATTCAATATTGCAAGCGATTATTCAAATTTCTTTAACGATGTTCTAATAAATGGAGAAATTAAGTATTTCAGTATAAAGTGAACTTCGAGAACTTCAAGATGTAATAAATATAAAAAAGATCGGTGGTTTAATTTTAAAGAGTAAATGATACTATGAAACTTTATTTCATTAAATAATAAAGAATATAAAGCTTATTGATTATTAATTCAATACTGATTACTTTAATATAAGTTTAATATTAATTACGGAATCATAAGAATTCTTGAATCAGCAGTAATGAATTAATTATATTCGAATTTGTTAATCATTTCGACACTACCGAATACTTGATGGAAAAATAACATTAAATTGTTTAAATGTTATTTTGATATATGATACGTGTCGGATAATTAGAAGTGTTTCATAGGCTCGTAACATTATAACTTAATTTTAATCACAATTAAAACTATATCTTAGCCAAGGCTTGTTTCATGATAGCACAGCTGATCCAAGCCAAATTCTTCAGCTAAGCATATTGGATCTATAACATTACCAAGAGACTTGGATATTTTTTTCTCCTTTATTTATCCAACAACCATGAACTGCATTTTGTTTTGGTAATAGTTAGCCTGACGGAAGAAGAATTGATGGCCAAGTATAATATGTCCTTATCAATTACGTGAATATTGCAAGAATTATCATTCGCCCAAAGTAATAATAATAATAATAATAATAGTAATGAAATTCGTATCAAGAACTGTATCACGGTAAAAAACTAACTTGTTAGTGATAACAATATTATTTCTAGGTTAATGGCAATTAAAATTATTTATTCGTACAATTGAGAAAGCTAATGATAATTATAATGACGATTAAAACTATACGGTAAATTTTCTTATGTATTAGAATTTTACTTTAATGCTAGTGATAATAATTGATACTGAACAGTAGTAATAATAATCATATATTGATAATATTAGTGATAATACAACAAAGTTGATCTAAGTATATTTGAACTTCAATAGTATTGGTAATAATTGGTACTGAATTGATATGATATATTGATAATACTAGTGATAATATAGTAATAATAATGGTATACTGATAATATTAGCGATAATACAACAAAGTTGATCTAAGCATATTTGAACTTTAATATTAGTGATAATAATTGATACTGAACTGATACTTGATACTGAATTGATATGATATATTGATAATACTAGTGATAATATGATATACTGATAATGATATACTGATAGTGTTAGTGATAACACATCAAAGTTCTGAGTATATCTGAACTTTAATGATAGCGATAATAATTGGCATTGAACAATGGTAATAATAATGATATATTGATAATATCATAAATGATATACTTAAACTTATGAATTAAAGTTAATCAAAGTATATTTGCATGTGCATAGAACACTTTTAAATTGAACAATGATTTAAAGAGATGAGAAGCTGAGGAAATAGAACAATAGCATGCTAATAGGAACATGAACATTCTTACCATATAGCTTCTTCTTTCCAATTTGTAAATTTGCATTTATCCGATCGGATCGGATCGGATGTGATATGATTTAAGCGATAGATACTTGCTAATATGTGAGAGAGAAAGGAAGAAGAGAAGAAATTTGGTGGAGGAAAGTTGAAAAGCTTCATCTCAGAATTGTGTTAGTATCGGATAGCTTTCTTCCAATTGTCTCTCAAAGGCGGAAAGAATTGAGATCCAATAAGAGCCAATCAGCGCAAATTTCTACTTGGCCATGAAAAGCCTTCCAATCTTCAATTCGTAACTGTTCTATTTCATCCTTTCCATGCATGAAATCTTTCCATTCCTCTCAATCTTTTCTTTTTTCCCTTTGCACCGTCATTTTCACCCTCGATTTCCCGGGAATTCATGCTACGGTTAATTTAAATATCTCCCAGAAGTTCGTCTTTCGTTCCTCTTTCTCACTTTTTCTTTTTCTTTCTTGATCACTTCCATAGTTATCATATCATCCTCATCATTCCTGTTATTTTTAATTAAATTTTTTTTTTTGTATTTAAAAGGATTAGGAATAATTCTAATTTTTACTCATTTAATTTTTAAGGTAAGAGAGTAATTTCTCTGCTATTTTTATTCATAATAACATTCGCATGCTTATTTTGATTAATTCTTAATTAATTATTTTGTTTTTGTTTATCTATTTTTCTCGCAATATATTCGAAATATTTAAGTTATTAATGGTGAAGGTATGAAATATGTGAAAGTGAAAGTGAAAGTAAAAGTAAAAGTGAAATATTGAAATAAGGATTTTTAAAGTTAGGCTGAAAAAACATTAACGAATAATTATCAAATTTAAATTTGATAATTTATCCTTATGTTAATTTGAAAATTTTAATTTAATCATTACCTTATGTTAATATGAATTATGTAAAACAAATTTGAATTTAATCATTACCTTTTGCTAATTTTTTCGGAATTTTTCAAACTTCATAATTTAAATTTGCAAATTTAATTTTTTTTTTTAAATTTAACTTTCGCTTTTTAGTAAATACTTAACGACAAACACCTTGAAATAGGAATATGCAATGAATTTATCAGTAAATTTTTCTGAATTTCCTAAATTTCGAAGATTTGTAATCGTTCAAAGTCGCAAATTTGTTTTATTCTTTGCGATTCTAAAATTATGCAAATCATTTGATATGATAGCATAAATTTACAATTATCAAGTGGTTAGCGACAATGGCCCAGTTTTAAGCAAATACCGTCGCAAAAAAACATTTTCAGGAATTAATTCATTATTCATGGAATCCTTCAAACAATACTAATTTCAAAAGTATTTTGCAAAATTCAAAATTTCTCTTAAAGTATCCTAACCATTTACTTATGCGAAAATTTACTCAATTTTTTTAAATTGCTATGAAAATGTATCATCGAAAAATGTGATAGTTAAATTAGTTTAATTTTAAGCTATAATTTTAAACTCAAAAAATTCTTACTCTTTTATTTCCTTCTTACTTTTTACTTATCAGAGAAAAAAAAAGATTATCACTTTAATGATTAACTCAATTATACGTTTTAAAAAACAAAAGAGAATTGGAAGAATCAAATTTTGAAAATATTGAAAAAACAAATACAGAGAAATTGATCTTTGAATATATTTATATTTTTGAAATAGTAATACTAAAATATATTTATGAAATAGTAATACTAAAATATATTTATGAAATAGTAATACTAAAATATATTTATGAAATAGTAATACTGAAATTGATTTCATCCTAAAAAAATTCATTTTTCATACGGATAATACCAATGATTCATTCTTTTCTTTTTTCCTTACTTTAGTATATTTAAGTAAATGCGATAATAAACATTGTATCTGAAATGGAATATCTGTTCATCCGAATTGTCATCTGGACCAAAATGAAAATTTAATTAAGAATTTGGTTTTCTGCACGCTGCACCAAATCTAATTCATCCTTGCAATAATTTGCTTTCATCTAAACGATTTCACCAATCTTTTCGATTTGAATTGCTGAAGCACAAGGATCTCCCGGGCTACTCCAGGATAATCATTTCCTATCCACTTTACTCACTTCCCCCTCCTCTCTCCTCTCATATCTTAGCATCAACCATTCGTCTTCTCATTTATTCATTGATGAATAAATACTTTTGTTATAAATGCTACTTAAGTACCACTTCTATTTCAGGAATGCTTATATCGGGGCTGTAGTTTAGTGGCAGAAAAGAAGCTAACTGTTGGAAATGGATATCAATCATATACACACACACACACACACACACACACACACACACACACACACACATACACACATACTTTATCATTCATGATTACATTTTATGATAAAATTGATATTTTGAAAAGTTTCACCTTGTAATTTTCTGTCTGTACATCTTATTCATTGTTTTT
>JABVXU010000899.1:0-15858 GCA_013365365.1 Cruorifilaria tuberocauda
AAAGAGAGATCAAATACATATTGTTGAGTGTAATTTCTTGACAATTCTAAAAATATTAAACTTGACTAATGGCTTGAATGGTTGCTTACAAGAAATCACACTTCTTCTCTTTGAGAATTTAGTAAAAGGGGATTTCTTCCAGATGAATATTTCGAAAACACGCGAAATTGATACTCTTTGTTGAAACAAATGAAGTAGTGCTTGCTGAATGAAATTCATGGATCTATAAGTGCTAATGTGATGATAGCGAGAAACTACGTGACAATGATAATAATCGTTGATAATGATCCTTCATGCTGAACAATTCATTTCAATTACTTCATTGCACTGTTATAAACCATTGATAGCGTATTTGTACAAATTCACTTCACCTCTATACCTTCAAAGTTGATTGACATTAGTGATAGCTACATTTGTTGTATTATATTGATTTACTTATGGTTTTGAAATAATTCTCATTGTTTCTCTCTCTTCATGAGAGATGATATTGTCTAACCATGGGATTATCAGTTGTATCTATCTCTATGATAATATCATTGGCTTTATCAACTGTGATCACCATTGATCTTCCAATCTTTCAACGAACAAATTCTTACAGAGTAATACTTGTCCGTAAAATAGTGATCTGCTCTCTTAAATCAATAAAAGTTTCATAATATTATGGTCATTCGGTTTGCAGAAAAGGTTTCTTTAAATCGCCAGATCTGAGAACTTATATGAAGAATCGTAGCAGTGAAAAGCCATTCAATTGCTCGATATGCGGGAAAAAAGTTTCTGCTGGATGCAGAATTCGGGAAGATACTTGGTAGAGCAACACATTTTGAAATCATACATGAAGTTTTACACTGGAAAAAAAATAGCCATGACAAACATATTTTAAACTGAAATAAGCTGCTATTTCTGGAGCTACAGATTTATCTCTGTACTCCATTGATTGAATTTTTGGAGTTTCATCATTTATTTTTAATTTCCATTACTTTTTTAAAATTATCTCCTCGATGTTAGGCTTAATATAGGTAAAATTTATTGTTAGGAAAACTCCACGACTGACATCAATTATAAACTAAGTTTCATTTGATTATAGACTAGGAGGATGACTAACATTTTTCAACATTAATTGACTATCT
The DNA here is from genome assembly GCA_013365365.1 of Cruorifilaria tuberocauda. NCBI lineage: Eukaryota > Metazoa > Nematoda > Chromadorea > Rhabditida > Onchocercidae > Cruorifilaria > Cruorifilaria tuberocauda. The sequence continues at coordinate 1,128 of JABVXU010000899.1, forward strand.
TATCTGATATAGTGATTAATAATGGTATAACCGAATCTGGCTGTGAGATTTCAGTTCTAGAAAATTTGCAGTGTTAGAATATATAACTAAAATAAGATGTGAACAGCATATTTTTTAGATCTGTGTGGGATAAGCATTCATTCGGTAATTATCTTTCTCATTTCTCATTCACGAAAAGTTTTGTCCTGAAATTTCAATCAGACTTTTTCAATAATATCACAATATTTGAACAGCAAACTTCATGCCCCATTTTCCTAACTACTAGGGTATACGATCGTTGGATATCAATTGCAGCCTAGAGATAAAATTCAAAAATCGGGAATCTATCCGCTGCTAAAGCATTGTTGGGAATATTATTCATAACGAATGTAAGCACAGTGAAAGATTTTAAATATACTGTTAACTGAAACTATCAATTTAAAACATATCCTTTAAAAGTAAGCAAGAATAAATACAGTTCAGTTTCGGAAATTTATTTTCAATGTTACTTAATCTTGGTGTCTACGACAAGAGCTGATGTTTTCATATTATAACCAATGAGCGGTTTGATTTTAGATATAATAGCTGTATCGAAAAAGTAAATGAGAGAGTTTTTACGTCGATCATCTAAAAAATGCTCTTCCCGACTGGAACAAATTTTAGAATCTCGAATCCAATAGACTGCATAATCGTTCCATTTATTTTCTCTCTCTTTCTCTTTCCATCTGTTTCCATTTTACTTACTTTATTTTGTTGCATTTCTGTAATCTTTTACAAAAATATGATGTCATGGTGTGGAATTCTAAATCATCGTAGAAGCCTCAGAATCTCTGCCAAGCACTTGAAGTGATCCATTGAAATGGCCAGTTATATCATCAAAATAAATTCTAAATCCTTTCTGAGTAACAATAATATAATATTGATAATGATGAATGACAAAAGTAATGATGATGAACAATGGAAATGATGACAATGGAATAATAATGATGGAAACATTAGTACCGATGACATTGATAGTACCGTTAATAATGTTGGAGCAGACGAAAAGTTGTCTCGTGCAACTTATTTCAGATTTGTGATTCCTGCTGTGAGAGATCGGAATTAAATTGTAATTCGATACACCTGAGTAGGAATTTCATCCCTTGTTCCTTTCCATTTGAAATCACTTCTCGTCTAAATCACATTCCCTTTAAAAGATTAATTGTTCCGGAATTTTATGGTGTTAGTTCCGGATCAGATTTCAAATTTCTGCTATGATATTCTCGAATCAGTGCGAAGAATCTATGCTAAAATATTCAGCACCAATACCGCTATCTTGTCCATTCTGAAGCCTCACTCCAAAGAAATATGACTCAAAGTATTTCGGAAGAAAAATATTTTGATAGAACAAAGAAACTTGTTATAAAATGAGCCGTGACTTTATTGTACCCAAATTTTCAAATGGTTGGAAATACTGATGATTACTTTCACAAAATCATTCATTTATCATTTGTTACTGAGAATTTTACTTTCTTCCATAGCTCTCTACATACTGATAGATGAGATCAAGGCCAGTTAGTGAAAATCGAAGTTGATAAAAATCAATTTTAGCCCTCTTCTTATCACTATTATCTTCCTCTCCTCTACATCTTCCTCCCAATAACAACAGTAACAACAAATATTATTGCTTATGATATCGGAGATGATTAAAATACACAATCTTTGACTGATGAGCAGCTGTCATCCAATTCAATTCCTTTTAGTTCCGTCTACGTTTCTCCTACTATTCTTAATAATATTGTTACCATTATTATTACTTTTGTTATTCATTATTATTAGTATCATTATTATTATTATTATTATTAATTATTAGTATTAGTATTAGTAGTATTATTATTATTGTTGCACTTGCTGCTTTAGCGATTATTCCATTTTGATTTATGATTATCTTTTATCTTCGTTTTTCACGATGACGAAGACGATCGTATCTTTCAACAATTAAACTTATAAAGATTTTTAGTGCTCATTTTTCCTGCTTAGCGTTTGTTTAATAAAGAATATCATCGGAGGAGATCTATTGATCAAATCAAATTTTATCCAGAGATTTGCAAATAATGCAAATGTTATCATCGTTGCTCGTCATATTTCAGATAACTATCAAAAGTAAAATAATTCTTTTCATAGAACTTCATGGCAATCTTATCAGAGGTCATCTTTTATTATATGTGTAAATATTAAAATTTAATTTATGCAATCATAAAGTTATAAATTAAATTCACTAATTTATTGTAAATAAAATTAGAGAATTGAATTCTTAATAATTTACGCAGATTAGGACGTTTAAATTGTTAATGACTCGAAATTTTTTAGGATGAAATTCTCCTGAAATGTTATTTATTTCGTTTTCAAGAAGCGTTTCTTGTGGGCAATAGAATTGTTTAAAAGTGTAGAATTTTTCATTAAACGGTTTAAGTAACTTACATAAGATTTTGATTTAAGTAAGTATTATAATTAAAATGTAAATCAGTGATAGAATTTCGGAAATTTTTAAAAATTATGGAAATGAAGATTGAATTCAGCTACGTTATTTGTGTAGATTGGTGATGGATTAGTTAATTAATGAATTACATACTTATACTTACAAACAATAATATCGTTGATAACTAATACATGCTTACTGATAAGTAAGTAAAAGTATTCGTCTGATATTTTCAGCACATACATTTTTCTCTATTGACATAGATCGATAGAGAAGAATGGATGTGCCAAATATCAGAAGAATACTTTTGATGGGAGAATTAAGGTAATTCTCATTTATCAAATAATATTTATCAACAGTTTTCCTGTTTGCTTGCAATCGTAGGTTGAATTTCTTCTATGTCATTTCAATTCATTTTGATAAGATCATTGAACTTTTTCTACAATCAAATATAAACGATATAAATTTTATGAATGATCTGAAGCAATGAGAAATTCTAAACGATATTGCTATTGTATTCTATTTAACCTTGAACTTAGAAACAATGAATTCTGAAATGAGAAGTAATTAATTACTGCACTCATTGACACACCTGGAAATAATCAACTACTGGAGTAGGTAACAATTTTTTAATGTTTTAAATCAAATTATGAATTTTTCAGCTAACTTTGTAGGAAGAAAAATTTCAAATTACCTCTAGTGATACAAGGAATGACGGAACTGATAACATTTGCTTAGGCTATCAGTTATTAATTAATGTATAGTCGATAAAGAAAATAATTATTCCAGAGAAATTGGAAAATCAGTATTTCGGAAACTGAATTTTGTTCGAATCAATTTCAATTTCTGTATCACTTTTTCTTTGCTATTACTTGGGAAGCGAAAAATATAGAAATCAATCAATATATATCAAGACTCTTCGAATTAATAAAAATTTCAGTTAATTATTGCTATCCACAATTGAGGTGGATTGAAGATGTTGATTGCACATTTTTATATTATTAGGTAATACATAAACTATTTAATTACTGTTAATTTAGTGGTAAAAAGAATAGCGATGATTTATGATTCCAATGATTAAGATGATTACAGTGATAGTTATAATGATAAGACTGCAAAATATTTATGACAAGGATTGAAGTGCATTAATTAAAACTTGTTTCGGAATTATTTCGGTATGTCACCTTCTTATCAATAAGGCACATTTATCTTGACCCAAGAACCTGTTATATATAGAACAATTTTACAATCAGTGTACCATTCAATCAATCTACATCATCACTATTATCTGACACTGTTGTTATTAATCTCCGTTATCACTTCCGTTATCATTATCATACTTAACAAAACATATATAAATGAACCAAACTTGTTTAACGATGTGATCAGTACTTTTAACTATTATCATTACTCTAATGGAGACTGATACTTAATAATCGTTCTTTCCGATTTATAACAAATAAAAGGTTCCGGAAGATAATTAAATATTATACATGTTTTCAATATTCTCTCCTCATCCATATTTATCTAAATTCTGTAAAAGATGAACCGTCATTTCATATAATTGCTAAATCTTACTAAATTACCAAACCTTACTAACTGATAAATCTAAGGTAAATTATATTCAGATGAATTACCACAATTGATAATTGATTGCAATGTCCTTCAATATTTCACTACTCCTTTGTTATGATATCGTCCTTTTGTTATTATTATTAGTGTATATCAAAATTTAGTTGCCAACCATCATTGGCCGACCTTTCTAACACATACACACACGTTTGATGAAAGATACCATCCAATTTCGACAATGATTTTCTAATTTGCAAGATAGGTCGATAAGTTAGATTTAACCAATCATAGTAATCATGATTATGCTTGCAAGTAGGATTTTGTCATTCTTTGAGAAAGAAGTTCGCAGTGATAAAGCCATCTAATTAGAATCAAAATTTTTAACCGAGCAATTAATAATACTGTATTATGCAGTCCTTGCTTAAACAAGCTCTTAATTGAATTCCTTTTATATATGCTAATTAAAATGATGTGTAAAACATTTTATTTTCACGCAGTTACACGCAAGAATAGCTAAAACGTGAAAGCGAACAATCATTAATAGCTCTTTTGTTTTTATTTTCATCATTAATATGTTAATAATTAAGCAAAAGTTAGCAAATTCTATTATTTCCATTTAATTTTCCATTTAAATTCTATTATTTCCATTTAATTCTCTCAAAAATGAGTTGACTTTTGTAATTTTCATTTTTCACCCATCATCATCATTTCTTTTTTTTTCTCATATTTCTTACTTTTATTCATCATCATCTTCCCTAACAATATTGTCTTTCTTCTGTTTTTCTCTTCCTCTCTCTCCTCTCTCTCTCTCTCTCTCTCTCACCATTTTGCCAATGTATTTCAAATTACTTTCCATAATTTTTCAACCTTCAACATATAATTTCCATCATCCTCCATTCCAATATAGTAATAAAAATTTTCACATTCCACAATGATATTTCGAATTGAATGCATCAATCAATTCATCCAATCATTTTCATAATTCAACCTTTATTTAGTTCAATCGTTGAAGTGCTGATATCGCTTATCAGTGTGATATATCGATAGTGAAATAAATTATATGATTTCAGGCCTATATGGTGGAAACTTGCTTAGAACGTTTACTTGTTTAATGATAAGTAATTTAGATATCTTTTGATAGCTATAAGACTATCTAATCGATATTTTATAGCCTCATAAACTTTTATCCCAGTCTATTGCTAAGAAATTAATCTTTAAAAAAAATTAAAAGAAATTAAACCAGAATTTTCACGAAACATTGAATTTTATAAAGAATGCTTATTATTTGGTTAATTGTTCCAAAATTTATCTTATCTATTCAACTTATAAATAAATAAATGCTAAACAGAAAAAAGAAGTACAGAAATATTTTTTGCATTACATTTTTCAAACTCAGTTTCGCAATTTCCCGGAAACAGTCATTGTTCATTTTCCTGATTAATTCGTAACAGAGAAAACTGCGAAAATTTTTCATTTCTACCTTTTCACTTACTTTAATGCAATTTATGCAAACTTTCTTTTCAACATCATTTTTAACTTAGGTAACTAGTATGGTACACAATTTTGAGCCAAAACAGTGCAAATTTTTTCTTGAAGTATTTTTTTTCAAATTGCAAAAAAATTTATTTCCAAATTTTGTTTTTTTTCTAATTATCATTGGTATTCTAATTCCTTTCATTTACTTTTGATTATGGAAATGAATGAGATTCAGAATGCTGTAGCATCATAATTCATCGTTCATCACAATTGCAACCGGACTGATTGAAGATCACTTTATCATTCAGGATACAATTTCCGGAAATTTCCATTGTTTTCTTAATATATTCGGAATTCTTGATATAAATATTTTCTGCACTATTCCACGGCATTATTTTGACTAAAACTTAGTAGAGAAATCTAAAACTTTCTGCTAAAAGTGCAAACTTCGATTGAATTCGATTGAACAGAAGTAAGACGGAAATGCATTTGTTTAACGGAGAATGATTGATATTCGAAATATTCGAGCAAAAGTTCTACAAGTGCATTTTGTTAAATTTTCAAAATTCATTTATTATATTAAAAAGTAAATAATGGCTTCCGTGCCCATACGAGCACTTAACGCATTCTGTAACGAAAAATCACGCAATATTCAAGAATGGCTTGCGGAATTGACGGTAACCACTGAACCGGAATGTGTCTTCATTTTATATGCGAAATCATTTTTGGATCTTGCCGAGCAACAACATTTATCAATGAAATCAAATCAATGCGACGATCAGACTGAACGAATTCATTTAGGAAGCGCGAGGTTTTCTCTTTCATTCAAATAATGCTTAAATTATTTGAATTTAAACTTGCTTTATATTCTCAGCATTTCAACTCTAAAAGTATTTTCGGTATTGAAATTTTGATCGATTTATGTTAAAGTGCATATCTTTAAAATCGTTCCTATTATTGAAATTTTTGATACAAAATATTAGTAAGTTAATAGTTTGCACTAGATAGTAAGAGAAACATAGACACCTTAAATTACAAGTAAATTTGGACTTTTGAAAATTTTGAAAAACATTTTGACCTTACATATTTGAATATTTTCCGTACACTAATAAATACAAATTGTTTCTTTGATCTCTGGTTTATTTCTGTTCGTCCTCATTATTGATCCGATCAATTACTTTATATTGCTATTCAGTTTGTTAGCTTTTCCTTTCCTTGTCATTTCTCAATTAGTTAAAGTATGGTTTAAGCTTGTGATCAATTAAAAAGCTATTAATACTAAATATAAATTTTTTAATTTTAAAATGAAAAATTTTCGATATTTTTTAATTTTGTTTTTTTAAAGCAATCACTAGGTGATAATGGTAAACAGAATTTCGGTCCTTTACTTATTATTCAAAATTATAGCTTAAGAGTGATTTATAGTATCTTCTGGTATGAATCTATCAGAATAACGATTCTGTTGAAACTTGATTATTGATTGGAATCGCTTTCACTTTATTTAAATTAGAAAAATCGATAATTACATTTTAATTTTAATGTCAAAAGAGTTAAAATATACAGAAATTTAAGTTTTCAAAAGTATTTTACTTTTGTCAGTTTTGCAAATTACAGTTCGTTAGCACCAATAAAACCAAAACGATGTATTGCTCGGATGATGTCTTCATCTTCCGGACAATTTATGACTGCTTCAACCCCCGTACCAGGCACGAAATATCGTACTAGCGTACGCTATAAGCTCAATGAAGCAAAAAATACCTCCACAAAGTTAGTTACGTCATATGATAAGATGTAATGAAGTAATATTAAAATTGCATTATATCATATGATAATTACTTATATAAAATATAAGTGATATTTTTCATAAGATATAATAACTAAGTAAAAAGAAAAAGTAATTAGAGAAGACTTACTATTTGGGATACATCTTCTTCAAGATTTATTCTTCAAAAATATAACTTAGATATTTTAATTTAATATTTAAAGTGTGATAATTTTAGATATAATCCAGCACCAATATCAGCATTTATTCGTGTGAAATCGTTCAATGATTCTGAAAACAATAATATAGATAAAGCGGAATCAGAGCATAATTCGATCACCAATAAAATATCACCTGTGAAATTTCCACCAGTACATGGTACAAAAACAAACTTTTCTTTGATGAATCGATCACTTACACCGAGAATTCCCACCAGGGGATACAGTTATCGATGTCGATTACGTCGTAAAGCACAGAGATTACACCGATCATCGCTTCAGCAACACCAAAAACAGGTTGAAAACGGAACGGTTGAAATTGACCGGAAAGCAAATGACGGAACAACAATGGTATGGTATTATATTATGCAATCTTTATAACCTTTTTATAAAAGATAACGTACGTGTCCGTACGTGTTGTTTGCTACTTAGAGTTCGATGAATCATTGAAACGATTCTTTTCTTTATTATACAAATTCTTGAATGATTGATTATAAGGACGATCAAATATAAAATATAATTACAGCACATTTGATTTAACACTTCAGGTTTTGATTTATTATTCCTATTACTGTTATTCGGATTTATTCAGTGTTTCCAGTTTCAATTAGATTTGTTGCTATCTTCGGAATAATTTTATTAAAATGGATTACTTGAATTCTGTGAAGTATTTTCATAATTTTTGATTTCATAAAATTTCAACTACGAAAATGTTGCTCTTCTCCTGTTTTAGGTTGATAACAAAGCAATGATTGTCGACGATTCGAATTGCAACACTTTACTTGATTCACCTGCTAAACCGTTATCATTGCAAGCTGATTCTGATCAGAGAATAGCAAAACGGAATGATCAATCCGTACCTGGTGCAAGTGAAGAAAGTCTAACTTCTTTGAAAAATCAATCATTATTAAATAATATGGTCGTCAATAATAACTCGGAGAACAGGGAAAAATTAAATTCTTTCCGGAATTGCAACATTAATGAATCAGGAAATTTCTCTAGCACTCAAAAAAATAATTCGCAATTATCAATTGCACCGTGTGTAAAATTTCGAAAGCCACCAAAAACAACGATTTCAGTCCAGGTCGATATTATGATTTATGTTATGCAGTGAAAACTATTATATACTTACTTGACCTGAAGTTGACCGAACTATACATTTTCAAAATTTCTGGTTTTTTCATCAAAATATCAATTCGTTAAATGAGCTTTCTGCGTGAACTTTTCAATAATTATTTTTAAAAAAGAGAAAAATTATAGAGAAATATGAAACCAGAAAGGAGATCTGATTCGGCGGATAGTTGTAATCGAAATCAAATTTCAAACGATCATCGATTTCGAATACCAAGTTCAGTATATAATGGACAGGTAGATTGATATAAAGCAATATTACCTTTATTTATAGATGACAAATAGAATTGCAGTAAAAATCATGATAATAATGAGAGTTAAATATGTATTTGCAATACTAACAAGCGGTGGATAAATCGTAATAAATCATGAATACTGAATTGTAGCGATGAACTATTTCATGTTAAATTTCAATTTTCAATTTTTTTTGAAATTTTACACCTCCAAATTTTCTCATTAATGATAAAACGATATTATAGGCTCTCATCGATGATGCACCATCAAGTTTACAAATAATAAAATCGATTTCAAATATTTCAAGGTGATAATTTATTAATGAGAAATGATGTCATGGAATTAATTTACAGATAATTATCTTGTTGTTAATTTGTTTTAACTTCTAAGTATTGCAGATATTGCGGTTATGATCCTGATGATGATATTATTGAATCAACTTCAACCGGAATAATAACATCAACAGCATTTGAATCGATCGATTCAAGTACTAATAGTAGTGTAGATTCCGGGCAAGGATCGACCGAATTAAGCTTTCAAAATTGTTTGATCAAGGATTTGCTCGATTGTGATAAGACTTTACCAACTTATGCTCGAATAGCAAGTAAATTATAAAAATTTTAAAGAAAAAGGTTTTTTTAATCAAAAATTGAAAATATTTCACGGAAGAATATAAATCTTTAAGTCAATTTATCCTGTTTAATCTGATAGTAACAATTACCTTGAACTCAATATTATCAATTTCATTTATCAAATAATCATAACTATTAGCTCTACGCGAAAAATTTTCAATTCAGCAATTGATTATTTGATTACGTATTTTCGTACTGTCGTATGAAGATTAATAAATGAAAATTTTGAAGATACGATTGATCGCGTATTACGTGTGTGTGGCACGTTTCACGCAGTTCTAAATGATAAAATTAGTAAGAAATGGACAAGTGATCTGATATGCGAAGCGAAAGTATTAATTGTAACAATTCAGTGCTCACCGTGTTTTACGTTTCTTTCCGCTCACGTATGTATTTTAATTGTATATTTCTTTTCACTTTATAATAGTTGTTGATTAATGTTAGTTATACTTAAATGCTCACGTTAAAAATTTACGTTTATTGAATTCCGTGAAATTTTTATACTTGATGAGTGTCAGTGTTGGATTAAAATTGTGCAGATTAATTACTTTTGCCTAATTTAAATAATATTCTTAACTTATATTTACTGCATATTGGGGTTACAACCGATCAATTATTTGCTGATACTTTTATTTTATACCATCAAAATTAAACCTTTTTAAAGAATATAGCAACAGCAGAACGAATGATTTCCGATTTGGAGTCGGAACAGAATTGCATGGGAAGGCCCGTTACTGCGTCTAATTTCCTGATTATTCTATTACGGAAGATAATTCAGGAAATTTTAATCGTTTTTGCAAGGGTAATAGCAGCATACCTGGCGGAATGTACCAATCATGATCGATTATTGATTATCGCACTTGAACATCTCATACATTTGATGCTTTTCGGTGATGAGATTTGTTATGTTATTATACAGGTGGTAAAACTGCCTTTTTTCTCTTTCTCAATTATGAATTTTATCAATCTTTCAGTAATAAATGATTAAAGTTATTGATTTTCCATAAAACACAAAATAATATTGAAAAAAGAAATCAATCAATCATCATTAATTAAAATTAATCATTAAATTTCATTTCATTATGACAAAAATATCAGAAATAAGCGATTTTGTTTTTACTTCGAAGATTATTTGCTATTTAGTTCGATGGTTTGGATTCGCTGTTGTATTTTTGCGAAGTACCATCCATTTCAAATGGTACCCTTCGATTGCTACTTCGAGCTCTAGCTATCTTATGCGGTAACTATCGAGGTGTATTGAAACTTTTAGCGGTAAGTGGTGATATTTTGTAAAAATTACAATATTTTGATCCCTCCGGCAAATTATGTTATTCTATTACCTGTATTCTACATGAAAGTTCAGAATGAATACCTGAGTAACAAGTTTAATTTTCATTGACAGCAAACTGTCAGAGTCAAAATCAAAATTATCTATTCCATATTAGTGAATTTCTTATACAAAACAATTAGATATAGTATTTGTAAGCTAAAAGATGAAATTTCTACTTTTTAATAGTTAATATCATAAATTCTTAGTTTATTATTAGGACTATAACTAAATTAAGCAGTAATATCTGAATGAGAGAAGCTTAAATACTGAAGAGTATAGTTATCTCATACTTTTGGTTAATTTAATGTATACAAAATTTATAGATCCATACGAAAGATGAATTAGAATTTTTCTGGATTGTATTAAAAAATTTTTTCAGCTTAATAAATTTGACTTAATTATTCAATTGCTATTCACTTCAACGATAGCTTGCTCAGCAGAAGCAGCCGGTATATTAACACAACTAACAAATCCTAATCAAAATTATGTTCGACTTGGTAATATGTTGCCAAGAGTTGTGATACGAATTCTCGGTAATTCTATTTATCAATTCAATATTCATTTTTTTTTCTTTAATCCTAAATTAGATAATTTATAGCGATACTTTACTACTTCTACTTCTCTTTTGTCATTACTGTGTAACTGCATCATAGTTTCTGCGGTGAATACGTAAGGAAATTACCGGATAAAATTACCTATCGGATAATATCACATTTATGGAGCTCGTATTGATTTTCTTTTTATAAATTTTCTTTTTAAATTTAAAACGAAAAAGATCTTTCTAATCCATAATTTCCCAATTGTATTAATTGCAAATTTGCAAATTCTAGAAATTGTCGATAAAAGTAAGGTGGCGGAGTCATTACTGTTAGCGTTGGCAGCATTAGCAAATATAACTGTGCAAGAAACCGGAACGGTTGATATTCTTTACGAGCATAATGCTATCAAACGTTCTGTTCAAGCTTATAAACGGCCAAAATGTCATAATGTGTTCATTGAAGAACAGGTAAGCTGAACCTGTTCCTTCATTTCAACGGCCAATAAAATTGACCCAAACAGATAATAAATATGCAAATAATTTGCATAATCAGTTTTTTCCGGAATTTTTCGTATTTCAGTTGTTGACAATTTTTATCAGTCTTGCAAATGGTGCTTACATTGAAGCATTAATTGGACAAGGCGCAATTGACCTTTTGCTTTTGTTGTTAAGAAAATACGGTGGAACAAATGTTAACTACTGTAGAAGGATTCAGATACGAACTATACAGTGCTTACGAACGATAGCTAATCATGGAATCGGTCTTAAGGCTATAAATGAAAAGGATGGTAGGAATTTGAAATTCATCTTTGGAATTCTAAATTAATTTTATATTTAACAAATATTATTCATAATTTCAGTTTTGACAGAAGTCAATGATGAAATTTTAAATTCTTAATATTTTGATAACGATAATGCAAGTCAAACTGTTTTGTAATAATTTTTCAAATTGAATGACTTATATCTCTTCGTATTAAATTTTAGTTTTTTTAATGAAGTAGATTTTGATTTCATTTTAAATTGTGCTTTCTTTAAATTTAGTTATGGAAGTGAATTCTTTTCTCGTCCATATAAATTTTCAATGAATCAAGCCTTGCGTGGATCTAGAAATCAGAAAAATGAAAACTAGCCAATTATTAATAAAGCAAACAAGAAATTAAAATATTTATATCATCTAATTTGTTGGTGATTGAAATAGTTTTGAATCAGATTTTTAAAATAAAACTGGAAAACTCAAATTAGTTTCATTCGTTTTAATTTAAATCGATCAAAGCCAGAAACGTTGAAATTAATTGGATTTAAACTATTGAAATTCTATGCATGTAATACATATGTAACACACTCGCTTTTTTCGTTTTCAAATCACTTATCAGTTCAACAATACGTGGGTGATTCACGTACCTAACTTGCTGAACCACCCTCTCTAATTTATCGCCTGAATTCCTCCTGCCATCCTATCCATTTTTGTTTTTTATGCCATCTTTCATTTTCCCTTCATTCATTTCTTCGCTACTAATCTGAGGTTCATTCATGAAATAAAATAATCAGGTCAACTTCAATCAAATGATTAGTTTCAGGTTACTTAATGATAACGAAAGTAATGCAAGACAGTAATGCACCAATTGACGCAAAGAATAATTTGTGGTGGATAACGGAACAATTAGAGAAAAAGTACCAATTAGAAAGTGCTGTGTAGTACTTTACAAAAGAACTTCAAGCTAGTTCAGCTCGATGTTATGCTAATAAAATTTCTCTAATCGTATTGTGTATTTTTTGGCTAACAATTTTAGCTTCTTTCATTTTTACTTGTCTCTTTTTGCCAAAAATCTTTGACCTTTGATAGGAAAATTATCAAGTAACTTGTATAGATTTATGCAATAAGAGGTTCGAAACGAATTTTCGACTATATTTATTTTTTTTCTCATTTTTTTATAAAATCTATTATTTTACTAATTCTACAATATATTTGCTAATTCGTTTCAATTCTTACTGTAAAATCAATTCCTAAGCTAAAAGAATTATCATTAATTAATTCCTCATAGCAACAGATCTATAAAAACAAATGTATTCTATTCTGTAATTTTTTGTTGGAATAAAATTTTTATCAAACAATAAAATAATTTCAAAGAATTGCTAAAAGTGTTTAATTGATTAGGATGGAAGCGTAAAAAGTAATTTTAGTTATGTAAATAAGTTTATTCATGCACATTTTATCATACATTATCCAAGTTTGATAATTGTCTTCGAAATTGCAAAATGTCCTCAAAATTTCAATCTTATACATATTCATTAAAAAACAATCATATTGAGCTCACGAATTCCTCAAATTGAGTATTTCCGGAGAATAAAATCCGACAACAAATAAATAGAATTAATAAGTATGATATAGGATGAATTTTTAAATTATCACTTTAAAAAAGTACCAAAACTCCTACACTTCAATTCATTTAACTGATCTTGGGAAAGAAGAATTTCTTAAGCTTTTTAAGCTTAACCTTAGTTACAATATGAAGCGCATTTATTATCATTGCTAGTATTCAGATGTAGTAGGAATTTGATGTTTGCTAAATTATTTTTAAAAAAGACATCAGAAGTAGCAATCCTGATGTTCAGATTGTCTTACTGATAGTGCTAGTAGTAGTAGTAACATTAGGAAAAAATGTATGATATTTTTAAATAAATTTAATGGGAATAGAAATTTTGTGAATTTAGATCCAGTGAATTACTTTGGGACATTATCGTGTGTTCCAATTTAAGAAGATGAGAAAGAATCTATGCTAATTGGAAATCATTTATCTAAGTTCAATATCTGTCAATTTTTTCCACAGAATTTCAAATACGCCAAGAGATGTGAAAACATTTGATCAAATACTTAATCAAACACTTTAAATTGGAAATTAATTTAATGTCTTTGGTGAATAATGAATATTTCATTTTTTCTCATTCTTGAAATACTAATTTTACTTCGTACTTCGTACATGTATTCGTTCTTCAGAGATTTAGGGTGCTCTTTTTAACACTGAGATTTTATTTCTTTTATTTGTGTAGAATCAAACCGTTACTTCTTTATCAGGCACGTGTGATAATCGATACCGCTTGATTGTACCTCAAATTTGAATAATTATATCATAGCTGATAACATACAATAACACAACACTAACAATATCCAAATATTAGTTAGACAAACGGAAAGGGGAAAAAACTGAAAACTAAAATTAATTGAATTAAAATTAATCAGAAATTAACTGAGAAGTGAGGAAAGGAAAGAAACTGCCGAGGAAATGATAAGCTTAGAGAAAAGTTAAAAAAACATATAAAACTTAATTATAAAAAAAGCAGATAGAAATGAGAATACAATATTATATCAAAACCATAATTAAATATTATTAACTTTATAACAA